>BMAO01018006.1:0-41008 GCA_019973975.1 Trichonephila clavata | reverse complement strand
ATATATATTATATATATATAAGGAGAAAAGCGACTCACTCACTGACTGACTGACTGACTAATCACGAAATCTCTGGAACTATTCAACCTACAGACTGAAATTTGGTAGACATGTTCCTTTGATAGAGTAGACATCAGCTAAGAAAAGGATTTTCCGAAATTCGAAACGCAAGGGGCGTTACGGGGGGTTAAGGGCTTTAATAATAATTGTTTCCATGTTTAAACTACTTGATGTACAATCTTGAAATTGGGTGAGAGGATTCCTTTCAGAGAGTAGAGATCCGCTACAAAATGAGTTTGCTGAAAATCGACCCCAAGTGGCGTTGCAGGGGCTTAGGGGGTTATAGATAATTATTTCCATTTTTAAACTATTTGACGCACTGTCTTTAAATTTGATATATAGATTCCTTTCGTAGAATAATGATGTTACAAAACAGGTTTTCTGAAAACAGACTTCTAAGTGGCGTTGCGGGGTATTAAGGGGCGTAAAGATAAATATATCCGTTTTTAAACTACTTCGCGTACCTGATTCAAATTGGTAGGTAAGTTTCTTTCCTGGAGTAAATATCCGCTACAAAATGGGTTTTGGGAAAATTGACCCCCAAGGGGTGTTGTGGGGGCGGGGGTTTAAGGGGCGTTATAAATTCCTATTTTTTACGTTATTAGACGTACAGTCTTGAAATATAGTAAGCAGATTCCTCTTATAGGTTAAGATACGCTACAAAATGGGTTTCGTGAAAATTGCCCCCAAGTGGCGTTGCGGGACCTAAGGGGCGTTACAGATAATTATTTCCATTTTTAAACTATTAGACGCACAGTGTTTATATTTGATAAATAGATTTTTTAATAGAGTCAGCTATAAGAAGGTTTTGTGAAACAGACTTCTAAGTGGCGTTGCGGGGGATTAAGGGGCGTAATAGATAGATATATCCGTTTTTAAACTACTTCACCTCCCTGCTTGAAAATTGGTAGGTAAGTTTCTTTCCTGGAGTAAATATCCGCTACAAAATGGGTTTTGGGAAAATTGACCCCAAGGGGTGTTGCGGGGCGGGGGGTTTTAAGGGGCGTTATAAATTCCTGTTTTTAAGTTATTAGACGTACAGTCTTGAAACTTAGTAAGCAGATTCCTCTCATAGGGTAGAGATACGCTAAAAATGGGTTTCATGAAAATTGCCCCCAAGTGGCGTTGAGGGGACTTAAGGGGCGTTATAGATAATTATTTCCATTTTTAAACTATTAGACGCACAGTCTTTAAATTTGATAAATAGATTCCTTTCGTAGAATAATGATCAGTTACAAAACGGGTTTTGTGAAAACAGACTTCTAAGTGGCGTTGCGGGGGATTAAGGGGGCGTAATAGACAGATATATCCGTTTTTAAACTACTTCACCTACCTGCATTAAAATTGGTAGGTAAGTTTCTTTCCTGGAGTAAATATCCGCTACAAAATGGGTTTTGGGAAAATTGACCCCCAAGGGGTGTTGCGGGGGCGGGGGGTTTAAGGGTCGTTATAAATTCCTATTTTTAAGTTATTAGACGTACAGTCTTGAAACTTAGTAAGCAGATTCCTCTCATAGGGTAGAGATACGCTAAAAATGGGTTTCGTTAAAATTGCCCCAAGTGGCGTTGAGGGAACTTAAGGGGCGTTATAGATAATTATTTCCATTTTTAAACTATTAGACGCACAGTCTTTATATTTGATAAAGAGATTTCTTTCATAGAGTAGAGATCAGCTATAAGAAGGTTTTGTGAAAACAGACTTCTAAGTGGCGTTGCAGGGGAATAAGTAGCGTAAGAGATAAATATTTTCGTTTTTAAACTATTTGACCTACCTGCTTGAAAATTGGTAGGGATGTTTCTTTCATGGAGTAAATATCCTCTACAAAACTGGTTTGGAGAAAATTGACCCCCAAGGGTGTTGCGGGGGTTAAGGGCAGATATAAATAATTATTTCTTTTTTTAAACTATTAGACTCATAGTCTTGAAATTTGGTTAGCAGATTCCTCTCATAGGATAGAAATACA
Organism: Trichonephila clavata; assembly: GCA_019973975.1. Taxonomy (NCBI): domain Eukaryota; kingdom Metazoa; phylum Arthropoda; class Arachnida; order Araneae; family Nephilidae; genus Trichonephila; species Trichonephila clavata. The sequence continues at coordinate 38,985 of BMAO01018006.1, read as the reverse complement.
CTGCAAAATGTGTTTTGTGAAAATCGACCCCTAGGTGGTGTTGCGGGGGTTCAAGGGGCGTTATTGATAATTTTTTTGCATTTTTAATTAATTGGACGCACCAGTCTTCAAATTTTGCTAAGCAGATTCCTTTCATAGAGTGCAATTCCCCCACAAAATGGGTTTTGTGAAAACAGACCCAGAAGTGGCGTTGCGGGGCTCAAGTGGCGTTATAGACAATTATCCCCATTTTTAAACTGTTAGACGTACAGTCTTGAAATTTGATAAGCAGATTCCTTTCGTAAAGTAGAGAACCGCTACAAAATGGGTTTCGCGAATATCAACTACCAAGTTTAATTTCGGGAGATTAAGAGGCGTAATCGATAAATATTTCCATTTTTAAACTACTTGATCATCCTGCTTGAAAATTGGTAGGCATGTTCCTTTCATGAAATAGAGTTCTTTTAAAAAAGAGTAAAATAAAAATTGACCCCAAAGATATTTGCGAGGGGTCAAGAGGAGTTACAGAAAAAAATTCCTGTTTTTAATTGTTAGACCCATATACTTGAAATTTGTTAAGCATGTTTCTTTTGTTGAATAGGGATCCACTAAGAATAAATTTTAAGCAAATCAAGTTCTGGGGGGTTACTGGGACGTATTGACAAAAAAAAATTACTTTTTTCGAGCTACAAGGACTATAATAATGAAATTTGGTTTGCATTTTTCTTTTGTTGAATTGAAATCCGCTAAGAACGGTAATTTTGGAAAACGGCTCTCAACGGGATTACGGGAATATTTATAGTAAAACTTTTGCTTTTTTTCTGTTAGATTTAGACTTGAAATTTGGCTTGCATGTTCAATTTACGGAGTAGAAATCCACCGAAAATTGGTTTTGCGGGAATCCACTTGGTTTTTGAGTTACGAAAGAGCAAACATCATTCTATGTTTCAATTTTAGAGATTTTTAGAAAATACAAATTAGATGAGTTCTGCCCTTTTTTTTATCAACAGGTGGCAGTTACAGGTATAAGTATATTTTTCAATTCAATCGAATTCTTAATGCTAGGACTTAGATATCAATACTTTATACATATATATATATAAGCAGTAAAAATTTATAAAACATCATGAAATACCCAGCGAAGCGGCGGGTAACAGCTAGTATAAGATAATTATAAAAAGCATTTGGAACATTTACAATAAAAAAATATATCATTTTTCTTACGTCAATACATTGAAGTCTATTTGTTTCATCCGTGTCGATTATATTTAATAAAACTGCAAATCTATATTCTTTGCCTCTATTCATTTGCTCTGCAGATATTACCACGGGAATGGAATTGCTTCAAGCATGATCTACTGCAGGGCAAGCCCAATCATATTTTTAGATTGGTTTGGCATGCCACAGCTAAAATGTTGTCGCTCCCTGGTCTGAACCAAGAATCAAATTTTTTAGCATGAGGACCGCATTCACTTTCTAACACCAGTTTTGAGTGGACTACACATCCAGGCTCCAAATAAAAAATAATGAAAACATATACATTATTTTTAGATATTTAGTAAATATTATTTTTTTCAGTTGATAATTAATAGCACATTAATACACAATAATTCCACTACGATACTTTTGTTTAATCGATCTTCCAAACTCATATGTATTTGGGAGAACGATTAAACTATGTTCCTGAACGTAAAAATTGCAGACATTTAAGGCTTTAGATTTGATGTCAATAACATTAACAGTAACCTGGGATTATCACCAGATAAGTTCTGATATTGTTCTACACGTACTTCATTCCTGAAAATATTTCTTCTTACAAGTATGTTGAAAAGTTAATTTAATGCAAGAATTCTGACCTTAGAAAAGTCTTCGTTGGGTAAAAACTAGTAAAGCCCCACTACAGTACTTTGAACCTTTCCTTAACCATATGATTGACTTGCAACTAAGTGGCCTACAACGCAGTTCATCTGGGCAATTGGTCACAAAGGCTTCAATTGAGTTTTGAAACAGTCTCACTCTGCTTTTGAATCAATTTCAAAAATACGCAAACCTCTCCTAAAACTGCAGCTGCAACCTTTTGTTCATTTGGCAGGCAAAATACGCAATAAACTCCGCTGTTGCTTCATCCAAGAAAGACTTTCGCTGCTAAAAGTAGCGGTATACTGGAACTAGTTCCAAATACAAAGTTTGAAGTCGATTGAACAAAAACTAAATTTTCCTCTTTCCTTGTAGTTTTAGGCTAGTCAAGTCCTAGTAGTTTAGGCTCCTGCAAAAGCCAATTCCGTATCCACTCTTTATCAGACAGTTCATAGTTTTGGCTTGGTTTTATCTTACAGGAAGTCCTGCTAAGTCAAATACTATTTTTAGAACTTTATCTCTATTTGCAATGGATCTATACGCGTCCTTTATCTAATCCTCTTGGGAAATCTTTCGGCTATCAATTTGAAATTAATCATAACCAACCCATTTGAAGAAGAAAATGTGAGATGCAGATTGGGCTGGTAATATATAGCCTCCGGTTTCTAGCTAGTTAGATGGAGAGTAGGAATTATATGAGATTGAGATATAGAGAATCTGACTCTCTACGAGGCGAGATTGCTAGTGATGAGGTATTAGTATATTTGGTAGCGTGTTTCAGAGATTAGATAGTAGAAAATATTAAAGTGATGTTTGGTCATCACAGATGAATTATAACTCCAATATTTTGATTATTAGATGAATAAAGTGATGCAAGAGATAACGCCATTCTCTGCTTTACGGTTTCATTTCAGGGTCATACATGAGACAACATAACTCATCCTCAGTAAAATTACAGTTCAAGAAATTCGGCGGCATGTTTACAGTTTTGACAAAATTCTGTGAAGCCTTAAATCGTGCCTGCATCTGACCGTCAGTCAACCGATATGGCTCAAAATGACCACACGTTTTTCTTGTCCCTAAATTCTTGGTACTGATTTGCCACACAGTTAATCTGCAGTTCATTGGCTATCATGCACACAGATAATCAATGATCTTTCGTGGATAATTTCCGCCCTTTCACAATGCTTTCGTCACTTACGGAGGTCACTAGTCTTCCACAACGGGGGTTGTCAGAAACAACTTCCTGGATTTCTCGAAAACGGGTGAATAAGTAGTGCACACACTTCATGGACAGTGCTTGATCCTAATAAAAAGGTACCAGCAACGCATCAGTCTCTTTCAGTGTCTTGCTAAACCTAAAAAAAAAAATTTTTAATTCGTATTTTTTTCGTTCCTTTTCCTGTTCTTAGTTAAGAACCAACGCACAAAACAAGCCCTTTGCAAAGCAAGTCTTATACGGAGCACAAATGACGCTCAACCAATTAACGGTAGGGGCAGATTGTTAACACCTGCCACTACACATGAGAAACGTTTTGTTTTGCTTGTGTTACCATATCATCCATTCTGACTTCTTTCAACGATTTTTATCGACAGAGGTTGTAAAAAAATAAAAAAATAAACTAAAAAAAATTAATTTCCTGGCGGATTTAGGTATTATCGGAGGAAAATAACTTTAATATATTGCCAAACATTTTAGAAAATATTGTAATTTCTGAATTAAAGAAAAATAATATTCATGTTCCTGACGCAGGTTCTTGAGTTTCAGATATTGATATCTTATTTCGAGAATATGCACTAGGATTGATTTATACAGAGAAACATTAAATTAGACTGTGGCTTAATGGCTGTAAAGACACATTTATGTTTTGCGTTCACAGGAAAAGATATTTAAATTAATGAAGCAAGGAAATTATCTGTTATAAATGAGCAATAAAAGCCCACGTCTATCCGGAGCATATTGTTTAACTAAATAATATTCTTTAATGTTAAGGGATTACGTAATTTGGAAACCACTGCAATAAAAGACCCGGTGGAGAATTCAAAAGAAAAGGAGGTTTAATTCCGAGTCCATTAAAAATTGTGGTAATGGATAAAACATTTTTTCTGATGGAAGGTATGTTAAAATTGCCGTCTAAAAAGGAAGTCTTTTTGACAAGTAACAAACGCTTTACTAGGAAAACACTCCTACAAATGTGTCAAGATAGTGTCGAAAGCAATAGTTTTGATAATTATGTTTCTGTTTTCAAAGGATAAAATCTAGGATTAACTGAAAAGTTTGCAGATAATGCAAGAAGTAATGATGGGTTTATTTATTCAATATATCCGCATTCGCACCTGCAAAGACCACTAAGATACGCCCTGTGTTTGATGGTACTGCTAGGAAAGAATAGAAACATTTACTTCAAGATATACTTCATAAGGTATCAGTTTAATAGAGCTAATACTTGATGTAGTAGATAGGTTCTGTTTGTACCCGATTGGTCTATCAGCCGACATTGAGAAAACCTTGCAGCAATTAGCTATAGACACAGAATGCAGAGAATTCTTAAGATTTTTCTACCTTCATGCTGATAGTAGGGAAAATGATTATCACCCCTGTCGGGTTGTTTTTCAAGTTTGTTCAAGTTCACTCTGATTGGCAGTTTCCTTAAATCGTTTACTTGAACATTCTGCATTGTAGTATGTGGAAATTATTTTTAAACTCAAACATTCATTTTACGTCGGTAGTGACTTAAGTGATATTTTTAATGAGCAAAATGTAGATATTTTTATTTCTATTGGCAAGGCTGTCTTGAGCTTCTTTCAGTAAACTTTCAATTTGAGGAACTGAGAGAGTATTGTAAATGATGCTGGTATCTCTAAGTGTACGGGAGATACAAATGTATTAGATGTAATATGAAATTTAAAAAGAAATACAATTAGGTTCTCTGTAGTAAAATAAACTCCTCAAAACAAGATAGATACGAAGAGAAAAACATTTTTGCAAAAGTTCTGTGATCATATTAGCATTTTATTTATGGCTATTTTATTGCCTAAAATTTGGATCCAAGAAGCGTCGAAAATTGAATTGGAAAGGGACGCCCCCTTCCTATCTCGAAAGATTTATAACAGGTTAACCAAATAGCTAATTGAGTGGCACGTTTAATTAATATAGGAATTTCAAGATATGTAAATATTAGTGGAATGTCAGAGAAAAAGAGAGTATTTTCGCTTAAGAAAGCTTATGTGGAGTGCATTTTTGTTAGGCCAGTTGCCAAAAAAAGTGTTTAGGTTTATCTAATAAGAAAAAAAAAGAGTAACACTGATAAGAACCTCTATTAGAGCTACTGCCCTGGAGCATAGGTGACAGACTAGCGTTGCCAAAAAAAAAGTGTTTAGGTTTATCTAATAAGAAAAAAAGAGTGACACTGATAAGAATCTCTATTAGAGCTACTGCCCTGGAGCATAGGTAACAGACTAGCGTTTTCAGCTCGGTCAGCAATTGTCCTACCACACCTTAACACTAGAACGTCCATCTGTGTATATTAGACACAGGACATTGTTTACTGTGTCCTCCTTTCCACATTTTTGCATGGAATTTCAAATATTTTTGTGACTTAATCATGTTTTCTGGAGAATACAAAGTAAAATTTTGTAGTTCTAGTTAAATTAGGAGTGATTTTACAAGTAATATATCTAAAATGTCCACTTGCGTCATTTCGACACCAATATAATTTAAGATTATAAAAAGTTGTCGTTAAACAAAAATAGCTCACTAAGTAGATGCTATTAGTAAAACAAAGTTCCCAAAGAACCATAGCGCATTTTTTGACCTAGAATGCAATATTATTGAGTTCACAGTGGAAATGAATCAATTATACTTAGAGTTTTGTGTGAAGTATTTTATTTCTTGGTATCTGCTTCTCTGTTAAAAAAAAATTGCATTCGATTTTCGAAATTAGTGCGGAACAGATACCTTGATTTGATAGCTCTTAGAAAAGGTCTAAGCACTAATGAAATTGTTAGTTTGTAGCAAGAGGTTTCTGAGAAGGAACTGGCACTAATTTTGATTCCGATGAATCCGTAAATTTGAATGAAAGTGATTAAGATGAATCTGAAGAAAGTGCATATGTAATTAATCCATCCAATCCAATAAATCCTGATATGTCTGACGCTATGTATACCACAGAATGCATATTGCATAATAGTAATAATCCTGGAGACACGAATTATTTTGTGAGAAAACAGTCCTCCAACAAGTTTAATGTCAACGTCATTTCTTATGGTATAAATGGTCATAATATATGATAATTGCATGAAATAATAGTACAAAGTCTTAAAACTAAACCGTACTGGTAAATAGTTATTCAGTTATTTAGTTAAAATATTTACTTTATATATTTTATATCGCGGTGTCGCGAAACGACACTGGTCGACGTTTAAGAGTAATCAAAATCCCGGACGTTGTAGAGTTAAAACAACATTTTGGAAGGATTATGTGGTTACTCTGAGGTAGATAAAGCAAAAAATAGGTCAATAAGTGTTTCTAAACTATGGAGAGAAATAAATTAAGTAGATTATCATGAAAATTGGAAAAGTATCTCGAAAATTTCAAAATTGGCAGATGTTCTGTCTAGGGGTTTCACTCCACAAAAATGATTAAATTTGAAGTGGCTTGAATTCCCTCCTAGCGAAGGCAAGAACCAGGAATTGGCCATGTACGAAAATAAAATGTGAAGTTAAAGATGTAAATGCTGGAATTACAAAGGGTTCAATGTGTAGTGTTGATGTAAAAGGAAAATTTCCTTGATACTCAAAGGAATTTCAAGATAGAAATTGTTGAGAAATCTGCAATTAAAATTATGGACAACGCGAGAAATTCACTTATGAGAACAGTTAATGGAAATGCTTCCCTGAATCAAGAAATGTACCTATGATGGATGCAATTGGAGATAATGCTGTATTATATTGCGTGATAAGACTAAATTATTCAAGGAATGGAAAAACCTAAATTTTTAACAACCATCCTTCTTCCAGAAAATTGTGTCTTGACCACATATCAAGTTGAGTACTCGCACAAATCTGTTTGCCATGTGGGGACTCAAATGCTAATTACAATAATAAGGGACAATAGTGTATTTTTAAATCGAGAAAAGCTGTCAGAAAAATTATCAAAACATTTCAAGTGGAGACGATACAGTGCAAAAGCAGTTCCAATTCTCCTGTTGCCTTGCCTGAACACTGATTTAGGGTTGCAAAGGTTTTCGAAGTAGCATGTCTGACTGATCTACAATCTCCTCTCTACCTCCAAATAGACGTAAAAAGTACACTCATGTCCATAAATTAAGGATAATGAAGTTCAGGCAAAGAAAGAGACAGAAGCAAAACAAATTTGACTTATTTGTAAAGTCTATTTATTAAACAAAAAGTAAAGAGCAAAAAAGATGCTATATGTTTGACATAATTAATAAAAATTGCGATTTTTACTCCTGGATCAAATTTAAAAAAAGAACATATTTACAAAAAACAGTATAACATGATTAGTATGATGGTTAATACAGAGTATGTCTCCCGGACGATGCAATACAGGCTTTACAACGCCTACGCATGCTGAGTATCAAACTATCATCTGATCTTTTTACTTTACTTTACTTACTCGGGAGAATCAAGCCCACCCAAGGGGTTTCGAGCTGTGAATCGACCCTCCGAGATGTAACTTTATTAAAGAAAACAAAAAAGTGTACAAAGTGGTCCCGAAGAAGGGACCCTCCCCACAAAATTCTTGAGAAAAGGGGGGGGGGATACAGATGGAAAGCTTTACAATTTTGTATAACATTGCAAATACAAAAAAAAAAAAAAAAAACACACACACACACACACAAAACACAAACACTGACGCTGTCTAACTAATGAGACAGGAAAGACATGAAAAAAGTAATAAGAGAAGCGAGGAAACCCCTCCTGAATGGGAGTTCGAGAAAGGGGAAGAAAAAGATAGCAAAGGTCCAGACATTTTTTTTTGTTATATTTTGGAAAGAGCAATAATGGCCGGAAGAACTGAAAGTTGAACCAATACACACCCTGATAGCAGAACTCGCAACAAAATTCCATTCCGCCATCCCAACCTGACGATCAACAATCAAAACGACTATAGAAACCTTCCCCATCGACACATCGGATGCCACACAGAGCAACGACCTTGCAAAGCCGATTCTAACGAAAATCACTCCCCCCTGCAAACGTTTTCGTTTCGAAACGAAACGAAAGCAAGATCTGCCTTTTCCTCCTCTCTGGTCTCTCGACCACCACGTAAACTATCACCCCCCCCACACTCCCTGACTGCCGAAGCTATTTTTAGCTGAAGCGCTTCCAGTCCCCGCTACTGGACTCTTTCTTCTATTTTCCTCCAACTTAGGTTGCCACCAGCTAACTGTTGAAGAAGCCTAAATTTTATAGGCTGGCTCTTAGACGCACCATATATTTCAAGTCGGTTCAGGAGCGGCAGCAGAGTGGGATCTTGGAAGACGTCCAAAAGACGCAGGGGGGTGCCAAAGGGGAGGCACCATATCCAATGACCTCCCCTCTCCAAAAGCTTTGCACCCCAAGGCAATGAAAACAACAGAGAGGGAATGCAAACCAGTCATTCAAAAAAGAAGAAGGAGGGAGGGGAGGGAGACATTGGCCAAATGACGAGATCCAGCAAATGGCCGGGAGAAAACCAAATTAATTTTTTGAAATAAAAAATGAAAAGGAATAGCAAGAGGAAGGCCAAGAAACAGAAAAAAGGAGGGCTTAAGATAGCCTATCACAAATGGAATTTGAAATCACAAAGCAAGAAATTAATTTATTGTGGATAGTGCGATTATTAGTAACAGAGTTAACCCAAGGGGAAAGAGCATCTTGGCGAATATTACACCACTCAACAAGCAATGCCCTCCGAAGTTCCGGTAGACAGGTAGGAGGGAGTTGACGGGCTGCAATTTGTCGGCCAAGCATATCCCACACATGCTCTATAGGATTCAAGTCCGGTGAGTATGCTGGCCAATCCATACGGGAGATATTCTCCGATTGAAGGCATTCGTCTACAATGTTTGCACGGTGAGGACGGGCGTTGTCATCCATAAACAGAAATTCAGCACCATGGCGCCCCGAAACAAACGTACATGTTGTTCCAGAATGACATCCGGATAGATGTGGCCTGTCATCGTTACACTCTGAACATGTAGGTCAGTTATGGAACCAAGAATAATTCCTCCCCAATCGAGCCATCCTGCACCACCGTAAAGGTGTCGTTCAATGGTGTTCTCTTGGTGGTAACGGGTACCTGGCGCTCTCCATATGAAAGTCCGGAGAGAATCAGACTGCAAACTAAACCTGGACTCGTCGGAAAACATCACACAAGACCACTGTTGTGGTGTCCACAGTGTATGCTCTCTACTCCAGGTTAATCGCAGGCTACAGTGAGTTGCGGTAAGGAGAACACATGTGACAGGCCTACGAGCATATAGACCAATGTGCCCTAAGCGTCTGTACACGGTCTACCTTTAAACTGTCATACCGGTAGCTGAAGAGAGCTGATGAGATAGGTCTGATGCTGTGCTCCGTATGTTTATTTTGGCAGTAACTACCAAATACCGGTCCTCATTTGGCGTTGTAACTCGGGGGCGACATGTGCTGTAACATCTACTCACATTACTATCATCTTGGAATCGTTGCCAAACCCTGAAGATGACACTCTGGGCGATTCCAAGTTCCTCGGATACTTCTAGCTGGGTGCGTCCACATTCCAGTCGTTCGATAATTCTAAAACGTAAAAAATCATCCAAATGCTTCTTTTGTGCCATAACTATGCGGTTATTGCACTGAAAGACTTTGAAAGCGCTTGTGAACAATTTTACTTCTTTGCCACCATTCCTTATATACCCTCTCTTACACTCTCTGCATTGCGACGTACTATCCGCGCCACCTGGTGGTTTCCTGTAATTGGCATATTCTTCTTCAAGATGTGTGTGATAATTCTACAGGTGAAATTTTTATTTTAGAGTTCAATTTCTGTGTGATTCTGAATTATCCTTAATTTATGGACATGAGTGTAGATTGTCCTATTTGAATGTGAATTTGTAATGTTTTTTGAAAATTTTGAAATGCAGCTGAAAATTTTTTGTTCTCTTTGTGTCTGCTCATAACTATTAGATGTAGCTCATAAACAATATACAGACCACGGGTCCAATTTTATAGGTGTTCTTTTAGAAAAAAAAACGTCTGAACTGGGGTAAAATACAATGCGAATCAGAACTCCAAAACACAACGTGAAAGTTTAATCCATTCGCTACGGCTTTGAGGGGGGGGGATGGTGAAAAAGACACCTAAGAGTCATCAAAGATATTCTTAGACGTACTTTGGGGAGAGTAATTCTCTCTTTGAAGAGCAACTCCCCAATTTATGTGAGGGAATAATATACTCTCCTCTCATAACTCATATATCAGAGGACTCAATGGATTTGATCACCTTTACTTAGCTATGACCCTCAGGACCAGTTCCTCTGCTTAATTAAAAGTCTTGGATCACAAGAGTTCTGCCATATTCCAATTCAACTGAAGAGTCAGATTCCGAGTTAGATTATTCAGAAGGACCTCTGAAAGGTAGCTTACGTGAAGAATACTTAAGACTGTTGGCTCTAAAATGTACTTAGTCAATATCTCACAAAATTATAACTGCAGAAATTTATTTCTAGAAAATAATAGCAAGAAATTGTATTGGAGCATTTAACTAAGGTGTTAGAATAACTTCTGAGTCAGAATTGCAAAGTTAGAACCTTAAGGTTGAAATGTGGTAATACTGACATAATTTGTCCTATTCAAAGAACATTTCTTTTGAAATTACAGCCTGAAGAACTTATTATGGTGTTTGATGGTTTAAGATTCCACAGTCATCATCAAGTCTTAAGTGCCATTAGCCTACATTGAAGACGTCAACCAATTGACAGAAGTAATGCCTGCTATGGATATTTATAGGTTTTAAAGTGTGGACATAAGATTAAATCACCTGAGGAACTGGGCTCACTGAAATTGAGGTCTTCTTTGAGCCATAGTTAACTCAAAGGGGGGGGGGGGAGTTTGTTGCGCCGTCATTAAGAAATGCATATACTCTTTAGGCGAAATAGTAGATGAACTACTCAACTCAACAAGAAAATATAAATAATGATTTAGTTGATTGTCTGATTTTTGAGTGTGTCGGCTGACATTTTGGATTCATTGTTATAAAACAACAAATTAAAAAATAAATTTAAAGTTGAAGCTAAGCAAAATCTAAATTTTTGTCTCGAATTATTTCCAGAAAAATTGTTAACAAACCATTATTTTTATCATAAGAAGCAAGAAATAAAAAGGGGTTAAGTTTAATTGAAATATTATTTTACACACTAATTAGGCAAACAATTTTTACAAGTCACTATTTCAGTAATTCTCGTTTTTTTTAAATATTTGCGACTCAATTTTCACAATCAGAAGTTTCATTCTCCACATACAATAACTACATTACATTGAATGCAGTAAAAATGAAATTTGACACTAAAACTTCAATATGGCCTTAATTGTTAGCCGTACTAATTATCCAATTTATTAAATTTTATATGTTACTTTTAAATAATAGATATTTTAAATAGACTACTTAATGTAATACAATAAGTATTATGTATTACATTCTAACTTTTAAATTTAAATAGATTTCAATTTAATTTTTAATTCCGTAGAATCCGGAGTATCACTCACAGCACCGTAAAAACTTGCTGTAGATAATTTCAAGTTGGACTTTTTTAATTTTTACTTATATTAACCGTATAATATGCACACACTTTTTTAAAGGAGAATCCTGAAATATACATGTTTAATGCTCTAATGCATTTGAGTAATTTATCCCAGGAAAATCCCAGGCTTTGAAAAAAATAGTATAAAGTTAAACATGTTTTTACACGGTAGACAGGGACCACAAAAGAAAACCTCACAAAAATATTCAAAAATTTCTTAAATTCTTGCATATAACAAACAAATTCGTTGAAATACTATAAAAAAAATTTTATGTGGTAGAGAGGGACTATTTGCCAGTTATTTACGAAATTCATCGGTAAGTATTCCATAACAAAATAAATAATTAAACTTCACATGGACACATTTAAAAAAACATTTAGTTTCTCATTGCAATCATGGAGAAATTTTCAAAATGCACACACATAATTCACTGCTACTCATTGACCTCATCTTCATGTGATGAATAAGCACAAAATCATTTCCATCACTTGAAGATACAATTTCAATTATTTTTATAGCACCATAAAGTAAGAGATAAAAATTTACGACTACGGTTTGTTAATCAGTTCCCTTGTAAATATCACAATAACCAATTATGCATGATTGAAGCTCTTTTTGAAATTTTCGTTTCGGGATTGATATCTATTTTGAAAATGCTTTTCCAATTTGATGAAAAGCTGTATCCCTACATTTTTTTATCCTTTCTCAAAGAGAATCAGGTTCTTGTCTGACTTTATAATCTAGTAAATTATTGATAATGTCACTGTCATTTAAAGATTCATCTTCAATCAAGCGCGGGCGGTGGGCGCGTTCAGAAAGCAACTGAACTTACATTGTGTCAGAAGTCTGTTTATAACAAATGAATATAGTGTCTGGAAGTGTATATATGTACATTTGTGGTGACGTTTGGTTACCCCTTACATCTGAACTCTCTTGTCTACCTGTAAACACGGCTAGATGTGTAGGAGGAACAGAATAATATACAGACATTATTTTCAATCTACTTTGATTTATTAATTCTTATTAACAATTATTAAACAGACACAATACAATTCCAATTAAGGCTTGTGATTTATCGTAGAGTGCGGAAATGAGATTCTATAACACGAAGATACTACTGCAGACCTCAACTGAATCTAAGACAGCTTAAATACGCTCAACTATAACTGCGTCTCGCACGAATAACTAGCTTCTACTTATTCAAATATACATTACCTGAACCTTTAATACATCTGATCCTACACCGGAAACTTTCAAGCATTCTTTTCGATTTGATCAAATGACGATGGCTTCATGCTCTGTAATCTTTAACTAATTCTCAAACTTATGATCCTAATATTTGCACACCTCCAACATATTAACTTCAGCGTGTCAACAGCAACGTGTCAGCAACTCGCTTTCTTCTTCTTCACTTCTTTCCTTTCTTTCTCCAACTTACTCCCAACTCGCGAAAACCGAATTATATAATATATACCTCATTTACATAACTCACTTTCGCTTTCTCGATGAAAGTTGGTTGAATTAAATATTTTGTTTAAAGAGATTAGGAGATATTAGTGAAATCGCGTATAGATCCATCGCAACAACCTCCGAGAATAAAACGTGTTTTTTCTAGGGTCTAAACGAACCGATATAAGTTACGTTAAATGCTTAACTTATGAAAAAAACGATGAACGTGCATTAAAATTTGAACTCTCTAACTCATAAATTTTAATTGAACTATCATCTACAATTTGACTACTCCAAAGGGTACTCTACCACAAATAATCACCTTTCAAATAATATCCCTACATCGCTTCTCATTCGGGCGAAAATCACTGGGAAAACCTTAAAACAAGGACGAGAAAATAATCCCTGATCATGCACTTTTCTTATAAGTACTAATTAAAATTTTAAAAAATTTACATATCAAACTTCACCCGACATTATCCTTCTGTAACATCCATCTTACATCTCTATCTTATTACATCACTAGATTCAGTGACTGCTGGACAATCTTATATCCATTCTGCATAGGCGTCGTCCCCAGCCGCAGCCTCAGTACTGGCTGACCTTATCCTAAGGCGTTCCTCCATCTGCTCCAATCTACTGGGTCTCCTTTGCTCCAAGTGCGTCTCCTGTAGTTGATATGCTCCTGAGGGGCCTTTCTTTACTGCTGGAGGATTCCGCTCCTGGCTGCTGTCCACTCGATGTTGGTTCCGAAGATTGTATGGGCAATAGCGTTCCTGCTGGACTGTACGGGACCTGTTGATTTTGGAGTATCTAGTCTCTTCTCTGCGTGATGGTCCTGGGACTGCCCGGCTGACATTAGATTGTCTTTCACTGTTCGTTTTCCTTATTTTTTTTACCGATGGACGAGACGGCATGGACGAAGCTTCTTTCCTCTATTTTCTGGATCTTAGTGCCTGTGGTCTTCTTTTCCTCTGTTGAATTTCCACCCCGGATGCTGGTCTCTGTCTTTTCTAATACTCTTGTATTATCTGCTTTCTTCCTAAAAGGAGACGCATTAGCCCTCGAAGAAACAGTTGATTTGGTCCGTACACGCTTCTCCCATAACACCTCCCTTCTATCAAGTCTATCCCTAGATACATCTCTACTACCTTCCATATTTTCTGAACCTGATCCTCCTCGACTATTCTTATCCCTTTCCAACTGTACTGCCCTCGCCCGCTTATCATCCGACCTCTTCGATTGTGCTGCTATAGGCTGACTACTTTTCGATGTTTCAGATTCACCGAAACTTTCGTCAGTTTCTCGTTGATGGTAAATCCTCACCTGATCCTCATTCACCGTTATTCGTTTACCAAATTTCAATATTACCAAATTGTTATTATTTACACTCAAAACTTTATAGGGGCCTTCAAACTTTGGCATATTTTTACCCACAATTTTCTTACTCACTGAACTTAACAGGTGTGTTTGAACCAACACAAGAACATCTACCTTTACATCAACGTCACGTCTTCTCTTATTATAATATTTCGCCCATTTTGCCTGGTGCTTCCGAGTATTTCTCCAAGCTTTCTCAAACAACATTTCCATGTTACCACACACCAAGTCTTATCCATCAGTTACCATCACTAATTTCTAAAATGGGGTAATTAATTTCCAATCTAAAAAAACTCTGCCAGCGTTTTACCCTTTCTTTCATGCACTGCTGTTCTCAAAGCATAACTAAATTTCTTAAGAAATTGGTCCCATTTATCGTGATTCTCTTCTAAGAAACTCGAAATCATTTGTAGAAGTGTACGCTTAACTCTCTCCGTCTGATTGGATTGAGGTCGATAGACCACCGTTTTAGCATGTTTTATGTTCAATCTGCGACACACACACACACACACTTGCTCAAAAACTTCAAATATCATTCAGGGGCCATAATCACTAAATAACTTTATTGGAGCTCCATAACACAAGATATAATTTTCAAAAAATACTTTGGCAATCGCCTTAACCGAGGCTTTTCTTAAGGGAACAGTTTTTGCCCATTTAGAAAAATTATCTGTTATCACTAAAATAAATTTATAACGTTCCGGACTACTGGCAGGATATGGGCCTAATAAATCTAAAGAAACTATTTCATTTGGAATATTTGGTATTATCGGAATTAATCTACCAACTGGTAGCACGTTTTTGTAATTAACCTTCTGTAAGTGGTCACAGGTTGATAAATATTTAAATATAAACTTCCTCATAAAGGAAGAATAACACGCGACTTTTAACCTTAGATAAGTTTTCTTTTTTCCTAAATGACCCGTCATCGGTGAGTCATGGAACTCTCGCATCACGTCATTACGCAGAATTCTCGGAATAAAAACTCTTAGTTCACCGAGCGTGGTTGTATACTTTAAATAGTATAACAAGCCATCTATAAGTTTAAAGACGCGGGACCAATTTCCGCAGATTGTTGCGTTAATCGAGCTATCGTCAAGGTTCTCCAAATATTTATAAATATGTCCCAACTCCGGATCATTCCTCTGTTCTTCCATCAACTGTTCCTTGGACGATAAAACCTACGACCTAATCACCGCACAAGACACCTTCGCGTCCTTACTGCTACCGACTGGATTCCTAGACAATATATCTGCCGCCGCATTTTTCGTACCTGGGAGATGCTCGCATTCCACATTAAAATCCGTCAACTTAAGCTTCCACCTTTTCATTCCGCTCGACAACTTTTCCCCGTTTGATAATTTGGTGAGTGCGGTGTGGTCTGTTATTACCTTCACCGGCAAAGACCCGAAATAAGCGCGATAGTTATTAAATGCCCATATGACAGCCAAACATTCACGTTCCGTCAAACTATAGTTCCTCTCTACAGTACTAATCGTTTCGAGGCAAACGCAATAGGTTTATTATTCTGCGTCAACATTGCCACTACACCCACTGCACTAGCATCCGTATAAAGTTTTAAAGATTTGTTAAAATTCGGTAAGTGTAAAACTGGAGCTTCCGTCACTGCTTTTTTAAAGGGATCAAAGGCTGTCGGCGCCGATTCAGACCAACCAAACTTAGAATTCTTCCTTTTTAAATCATACAAGGTTTCTCACAGATCCGTGTAGTCCTTAATAAATTTTTGATACCACCCCGTCATTCCTGAAGATTTTGCTACCTCCTTCGCATTTTTCGGGGGTTTCATCTCAAGAATTGCTTTTACTTTTTCCTCGTCCATTTGAACCTTGTCTTTTCTGATAACTAGACCCAAATAACGTAACTGGTCTCTTGCGAAATGACATTTCTCACGGTTTAACTTTAAACCATCCTCTTGCAACAATCTGAAAACTTCAATTAAATGCTCGACATGGAGCTCAAAAGATGGAGACGAAATTATCACGTCATCCATATAGACGAAATCAAAACGCCCGAGAACTCGTTTTAAAGGGATCTTTATAGCCCTTTGAAATTTGAGGAGGCCCCTGATAGACCAAATGAAATGCGAGTGAATGCAACAGTATTATTCTTAGTAACAAACACCGTCTTACTAATGTCTTTGGGGTCTACCGCCATTTGAAAGTACCCACTGCGTAAATCAAGGGAAAACATAATTTCGGTGTGCGGAATATTGGTTATCAGATCATCAATTAGCGGCAGCGGATATCGTGGATACCTTGTTATGGCATTCATCTTCCTATAATCGATTACGAATCTGGATTGTACAGTGGCAATCCATTATTCTTCCTACATAAAACCATAGGAGATACGTATGGTATAGTTATTGGATATATTGTACCTTCATCTAACATCTTCTTAAAAATAGTCGTTAAATTGAGCATTTTTATGTAAGTTTTTCTCAAAAACTCTTAAATGTACAGACTTAAAATTTTGTCTGTACATAAATTACACTTTTGTATTTATATTGAAGTGAGCCTTTTCAAATGTATTGTTTATTATTTTCAAAAACATGCATTGTAACATAATCACTATGAATTTTTTGAAAAATGTCATTTTTTTTCACGATAACTGACTTTTACAAAAGTATTATGGGAATATTAATAAAAGCTCCCTTCAGTGTATATAGTTACATATCAGTAATATTCAGTAAAGATTGCAAGTGCTTCCGTTGAATGGGTTCTGAGAAAAAAGAACACGCATTTTTCAAAACACCGTTTTGAGATAATTGCATTTTTATTATAAAATGCCACTTCATCAAAAAAATTATGGATTACAATCTGTATTTCCACTATTTCTTAAATATTAGCTCATTCTCAATAACTTTTAAGACTTTTTACTTAGATTTCTCAGAAAATGCATATATAACATTTTCCACCATTTATCTATGGAGATATTTTATAGCATTTGCGTCATTTTTCTCAAATTATGCATCCATTTTTGAAGAATTTTCGGTTCTGATACATTACTGTCGTCAAAGTTGAATATAAAGTATCATAAATACCATGTAAAAATGTGTCGATACATAAAAATATGGCTTTGGTAATACATCATTATACGACATTTCGAAAAGTTTCATTAGCGTTTTATATATTCACATGTAAACACATTTTTTTATTCAAGTAACAGAATTAAAAGGATTCTTAAAATATTACATAAATAGTATCCAAAACAACAACAAGAAAACTGATTTTATGTTTTTAAACATGAAATTTGTGTATTTTTTGGGTATGTAACAAGTTTCGTTGTCAACAAGTCAAAGGGCATTGCTTTTTAAGATATATTTATGTACCTTTTACTAAAAAACTATTGAACACTAAAGCTTAAAAATTTGTGTTTGCATTAAACAAACATTTATCTTTATAAAGAAGTGAATTTTTTTAAAAATTTGATCAGCCTGTTTGAAAATGTAATTTTTGCAGAGTAGGAATAATGAATTTTATAAAAATTTTCCTTTTCTATGTTACGACATTTGCTTTTTAACTAAATGTCTGAGGAATAACTCACAAATTTCACTTCAGTATACACAATATATATGAAATATAAAATAAACATTTCCAGCTCATGCATACAATAGATTTATAGAAAAAAGAAGAGACAAATTAAAAAATATAATCTTTATAAGACAGTAATACATGATTGTATGACATTTCAAAAAATTTCATTTATGTTTTATATATTCGCATGTAAACACACTTTCTTATAATATCAGAATTAAAAGGTTTCTTTAAATATTACATAAATAGCATCCAAAACAACAAGAAAACAGTTTTTATGTTTTTAAACATGAAATTTATGTATCTTTTTGTATATAACAAGCTTCATGTAATGCATTTTGAGATATATTTATGTACCTTTTAGGAAGAAACTATTGAACACTGAAGCTTAAAAATTTGTGTGTGCATTAAATAAACATTTATCTTTATACAGAAGTGAAATTTCTTTAAAAATTTGATCAGCCTGTTTAAAAATATAATTTTTGCAGAGTACAATAATGAATTTTATAAAAATGTTCCTTTTCTGTGTTACGACATCTGCTTTTTAGCTAAATGTCTGAGGAATATCTTAGAATTTTCACCACAGTATACACAATAATGTGTATGAAATATAAAATAAAACTTTCCAGTTCATGCATACAGTAGATTTATTAAAAAACAACAAACAATTTAAAAAATAACTTTTAGGAATTAGTAGCTTTTGTATAAAATTTTACCTCGTCAAAAAGATCCTGCACTGTAACCAGTTTTTACCTTATTTTTCTTAATATTATCTTCTTCTTTCTTTCTTTTTGTTCTTTTATCTTTACTAATTTTCTACCATCCTCCAAAAAAAGCATATATTGTTTTCATTATTCGTTCCATATCGAGAATTTCAATGGCACTAACGAAATATTCACTAGGCTCTACAACCATTTTCTGAAGTATTTTTAATTTAGATACATTACCATCATCAAAGGAACAAACAGCATTATAAACACCGAGTGAAAGAAGTTACAATCTGTACAAATGTTGTTTTAGGAACGCATGACCTATTGACATTATGAAAACTTTTATTCCGGTTTTGTGTTTTCCGATACAAGCATTTTCCAATCAAACAAATCAGGATGGGAAAGATCTCTAAATATAGGACGCATTGCTACTACAACAGCGACCGGAAGACTATTTTTATGCTTGTAAGACACCCGATACTTCAGCCTTTTTATATCCACACCATGAATCTTCACCGACAGGACAAAAACCATGTTTTTATGTGTCTTCACCTTATCTGTATCAATGCTGGTCACAGTAACTGCACCATTTGATGGTGTGTAACCGCGCTTCTGCCATGTTCCATCTACTGCAACCACAATATTATTATTACCTTCATTTTCACAAATAGCTTCCCTCACCGCTCTTTGGATGGAGTCCTCGTAGACAAGTTTTCCAGCATTTGAGATTCGCTTACCGTAAGGAGAAAACCTTGTAGGGGTGGTTGCATAAGATTCATTATGCCGCAAAACATTCTCCCAGCTTCTGCACCTCTTCCAATGGAACACGTAGCATATACAAACCTGGTGTTTATTGTAGCAATTTGCGTTCCTTCATGAATATTTAAAAAAGGGAATTCTACACGATATGAACAAGCACAACATTTCAGGACAAATTTCCAGTCCAGACTTACCTTTTAAAACTTGCATGTCTTAACTTCTTTTACACATTTCACAATGAACTTCATTCTTGAAAACAAATGCAAGAATATTCAAATTCATGATGGTATTTTTAATACTTACGCTTTCATCATAAGAAGAAAAACTCTAATTAAACTTCCTTTTACACATGATTCCTTTGAGTCATGTGCATGTCCAGCTCGAGGACTCACATATTATATATATTAGTGTTTAAAGAAATGTTAGCATGATTGAGAATATTCCTACCTTCTTAAAACGTACCTTTATGTTTTTTTTAAATATTTTTTTCTATCTAGGCACATATTAAGAAAAAAAATTATTAATTTCAAAAATTGTGAACTTTAGAAATTTTCAATATTTAAATCTTAAATGCAAACACGATAAATGTGTATGCGCTCCAAAATTGGTAAACAATCCTATCAGTTACGATTGCAGTCATTCTAGAGTTAACTGCGTATGAATAAATAAAACAAAGAGTGGCTTTGTAAGAGCTTCTCTGATTTAAAAAGTCATGTTTACATTCCTATCTGTCAAAGGGGGCGTGGCTCATCAGCTGATTATTTTTTAAAAATATTTTTTAAAATACTTCTAATTAATAAAATGTCAAGTTTGTTACATCTTTGGAAAGGTCCTGATTTGGGGATTTTAGAAATATCAAAAACTCAAAATCGATTTCCCGAAGGTTTTCACTCTACTGACTGCCTTAACTTGATAATCAATGACACCCTGTTTGATCCTGTCATAGCGGTAAGCCCTCGAAGAAACAGGAGGGTGATCCCTAGTATCAATTTCGTGATACAACACATGCGTTAGCCCGGCTTCGACGAAAATAAGCTCCGAAATTCATTATACAAAACATGCAACTCCTCTTTTTGCCCTGTACTCAGTTTCACCTTTGATAAATATCTTTCTACCGGTTCGACTGGAATTGCCACCTTCTCAATTTGCGAGTCCGGAATGATTAACGATTTAGTCGAATAATCCACACTTACTTTTGCTTCCACAATAAAATCAATGCCCAAGATTCATGGGAATTGCATCTCAGCAATCACATGGAAATTCCACAACTTAGAAAATTCCCTTATCTTAATCCTTAATTCAACCGTGCCTTAATTCGTACACTTCGTCCCCTGTTCCGATACCACTTCAGCAAGAGATTTCTTAATGGGAGACATTCATTGATTCAAAAAGAGTTCATAAACTACAAATCAACTAAAATTTTAACGTCCACGCCAAGATCTGGCCGCCCTTCTCCAGTGTTACCGCGAGAATCTTGCTTTGTAATACGCTCTACAAAAATAAATCTAAGACTTTAAGCTTCACAAATAGCTAAAAGTGTATCTGAGATCTTGCAAAAAAATTTGACTTTAACCACAATTCGAAGCGAAGTGAAAAAGGTGACTATCATGGCTGAGTTGCACTCAAGAAACTATTCATCTCTCGAGTGAAAAGAGCTAAGAAAATGACTGTTAGGGTTCATGTATGCCACTAGATGGCGCTATTTAAATTATAAGCTGTGTACTTTTGTAACGGCCAGTTGTAGGAACAAATTACTGGAAGCGGCTGAAAGGGCCATTCGCTCTATGTGAGTGATATTTGTTATATATTTTAAGTTAAGTGGAATAAACTATTTGAAAAGAGATCAACAATGACCTTTGCCAAAAAAAATCGAAAAATGACATATAATTATTTAAAAACTGTAATATATTCAATTAAAAATTTTTTTGTAATTTGGCATCAAAAACAACAAAAATATGCTGGCAAAAATTCATGGACAGATCTTAAGAAAGAGAATCCTTTTTCGACTATCAAACATGGCGAAGGAGGCATAATGTTTAGGGGTGCCTTGGAAGCCTTTGGCTAGTAATCTGGAATTTATTGAATCAACAATGTACAAAATTGATTACTTTAACTTATTGAAGTAAAATATCGAAGAAAGTGCCGAGAAATATGCGGTGAGTGATGATTTTTACTTTTAGCGGCACAAAGGTACCGAGCAAATGACTCCCATTGTGAAGCTGTGGCTGTTCTGACATGTCCCAAACTAATTCAGTAGGTCATCCTAGTCTCCAGACCTAAGCACAATACATCATTTATGGGATTTACTCGAATGAATAATCAGGAAAACATAACATCCAAGAAAAGGCTCAAATCTGCCATAGTAGAAGAATGGAACAAAATTTCCACACAGATGATACAACTAAGCTAGTTAAATCCCTGCCAAATATTATGAAAGAGTTATAGAAAGAACGGAATAGCTTAAAAAGTATTAACTTTTAGTTACAATCCTTTATTCTAAAGGTTTTTCAAGTGTACGCAGACTTTTGACGCACACGATTTGTGTCATTCTGAAGTTATAAATATTTGTAATATTTTATGTAATATTCAGGTGATTGTTGCTTTTACTATTTGAATTTTCGACGTTAGAGGAATCAATAATAAATAGTGTTGATTCAGAAAGACCTCATTTAATTAGCGATTTTTACAAGAATATGAAAGATGATCACCTATACACAGACTTTCGGATTCAAGAGTATATCAGTAAAAATATTACTAAAGCAAATAAGACGCATTTATCTAGAGAATGTACTCAACGTTTAATGTGTTTTATGAAAATTTAAAAACTTTAGAGCTGATCCAGTCAATATTTTAAGAAATGTTACATTCTTAATGAGCCCATAATTTAAATAATAGGTGATAACTCAAAAACAATTCTTACAATAAGAAATATTTTACTACATTCTCTAGATATTGATATGAATATCAGGTTCAAAAAGCTTCATAGAAATACATAATATTTTAAGCTTTATAATATTTTGTTATCAGAGACTCATCATGATAGATTTTGAGTAATTTAAATGTTCACTTCTGGAAGATTAAGACCCACTTCCGGTTTTTCCATTTTTATAAAATTGATTGTAACTAGTTCTTTAGGTTACGTAAAAACAAAACAAAGGATGTTTTGTAAAAACAAATAAAAAAAAATAGCTCTATTCAATAAAATAAAAAAAAACAAAAAAAATATGTGTTTTGTCCGACTTGGTCATTTTAACGTGTTCGGATACCTTAAGATGATAAAAAAGAACCCTTTATATATATTGAGTAAATATTATTGGATGGTATAATAATAAAAGCATGAGAGACAACATTTCTTCATTCAATTCCTTTTGATGTAACAGTAAAGAAAATGTTGATTAAATATTATTAAAAAAAGTAACGCTTTGTGTTAGAATCTACAAAATAATTTCAAACATCAAAGTTACTAATATACATTTATTAACAGCAATAAAATTCCATTATTACACAACAAATGCAATCTGCAAAGATCTTTTCAATAACACAGACTAATCTGCACGACAAATACAGTTAGCAATTACAACGAGTGATATGTAACGTATAATAGCAATAAATTTGTAGCATCAAATGCGTATTTAGAAATTCTACCAATGGAACAAGGAAAAAAAATATATTTATCAAACTAGACAAAAGCACCAATGTTTCGAAAGATTGTCATTATAATGTAAAAAGTATTCAGCAATTCATAATTAACTTTTGAAATACTTTATGATATTAAAATTATGAAGCAATCAACAAAAAACTTATTAAACTAAAGACTTATAGATACAAAATTCAACTTATATATATTTAGTAACATAAAGATTAAATAGTTTTGTATAATATACTTTTATCAAATGGTGACGAATTTGTGATCAATATACAAATGAACATACATTTCAAAATTGTTTTTAAAAAAACTGTGTAAAACAATTTTGAAATGATTGCTACATTTTTACTTACATAGAGTATTTATAAATATCTTTAAATATATTTGTAAATTGTAAATTCACTCACAAATGCTAATAAATCCTTGTCAACAAATACAATTCTTGCCAGTGATATGTTTAAACAAATGCTAAAATTATAGTTATTTTATCCAAATAGTTACTGCGCATTTTAGTGTATAATTGGTGCATTTGAATTACAACGTATACTATTCTTTCTTTCAAAAACTTGTTAGGAAAGAAAATTAAAAAAAATTTAATTATTGAATCTTATATAATTATATCATTCCTAAAAATTACATAACAACATTAGTCTTTTAATACATAAACAGAACAATACTTTCAAATTTTGATATTAATGCCCATAGATACATTGAATAAAATAATGTGTTTATTAAAGATCACAATCATTTTTGATATTTAGTGTCTGCAGCAATAAAATAATGTAAATCAAACACATGTTTCAAATATTATAAACATTACAACAAACTGTATGTTCATTTTCTAAATATTATGGTATACCATCTTGCAGTTGATATGTTATTGAAAAACTATTGTTTTAGTTTGTATCTATTAGTATATACATCTAGAGCAAAAAATCTACATTCTACATTAGTTACAAGTGAAAAGCTAGTTTTCTTTCCCTTTTAGAAAAAAGTAACTATTTTAAAACTTTGACATTTAAAAGCATTACAATCAGAATCAAAATTGAATATGTGCACATTCAAGCATAAAATTCGTAAAATTTACATTTATTTTAATTAGATCTATAATAACATTTATAAAAGCATTAATTAATGTAATTGCATCTTTTAAACATGTTAAGTATTTAATGTGATATTTCATACACGCACACTCACTGTTTTAATTCTTGATTTTCAAACTCTGGGGGAAAATATTAAAGATATGTAGATGCTTATTTATTTTAAAAAGAAAAAATAGGATGCGATTTAAAAACTAATTGCAATCAATTAAATATGGAATAATAATAATTGCTATTTATACTCTTAGAACACACTTTTTTATTTCGCAAATAAAAAATAATTTTATTCAATGAACGACACATTTTGCTTCGTTAAGATTTTAAAAGAAACTTTTTTTCTATCTTTTACGTATTGTTTGATAAAATCTAATAATTTATTTATTATCTTAAATTTATTATTCAACTCTCCTCAACTAGCTCAAATTGAATCGTTATAATTTTATCTTTTTTGATATAATTCTATACAAAATTCGGGGGTGCACATTCAGTTTTAATTCTAATATGATGACATATTGCCAGCTAAATTATTGAGTCGTCTGAAACTTTAACACAGACATCTAGATATGTTGACACAGATATTTTACAATAGCACACTTTTACATCAAACATCAAATGTATTTGCACCATGTTAAAAGAAACATAACAGACAATACATAATAGAAGAAGAATATACATAATTATTTGGATGTTATATACAATAGCATGTAACAGTTGTTTGAAATGTTGAAAATGCTCATTAATGTTGGTCTTTTATGCATACCATTTTTTTTATTTGTAAAATCAAGAAAAGATAGTCAGTATGTTTTTGTTTTGTTTAATTAGTTTTTAAGTTTTCACGAAATTGTTGTCACTTGTGTTCGCAGTTTAAGCGCTTGTGAAGGTTTATGTGACACAGCACACATTGATCCATATATTTCAATTGTGTAATATCAAGAATTATTCATAAATTCATATTAATTTTCAAATATAATTGTCTCTTGACCATAAATGAAACAAATAGTTTGAATATATATTGTATGCACTTATATATTTATGTTAGAGTTAAAATAAATTTCTAATTTATATAAAGGGAAGATTTGGAAGTTGATGCATAGTAGAAATTCCCATTTTAAGTATCAAAACTACACATATTTTTTCCTTTCATTAAAACTCATTCTTTTCTAAGTAATACGGAATATATTGCACATTTTTCCAGGCAACAACATTTATGCCAAAAATATCAAAACATCAAAAAAGGGATTTATAAAAATAAAAAATACAAAACAATAAAATCAAAATAATTTTCTTTCTTGTTGAAAATTATATTTTTTGTTTTTTCATGTAAGTCAATCGCTCAATAAAAAATATCTTAGCAGTCACAACAAAATATAAAACTTAAATATCATAAATATACAAATGAATAAAAAATTTGGATGGATCATAGAACAGCCCCCTGCTTTGACGACAAAAATTTGATGCCTAATTGTTTTTAGGACTTGGGCACCCTGTTGGCAATTAATAGGGAATGACAATCCTATAAAGACCAATTTTTTTTAAAAAAATTGCTTTTCAGACTATGGTCAACTTCGAAGGTTTGTTTGTAATAGATATTTTCCTAGAATGACTAAATGGAATGTTTTTTTTTTTTTTTGGATTTTTGAATGAAATCCGCAAGAAAGAAGTGGTTACTGATATATGAATGAATGTACGACATTTGGAAAGAATATGGTTTTGTTAGAGAGAAATGCAGATCGTTACTTTCATCAACCTAAAACATGCATTTTCTGTCTTCCCGCAGTTACATTTTACAAACTCATTTTTTTCTACATTTTTCGCCTCTAGACGTTATTAGGGATGCCCCGTTTCTCCCCCCCCCCCCTTATTTTTTTTCTCTGACGCCATTTTTCACTATGTGACATTCGGAGAAAAAAAATTGACGACAAAAAGACCAGGGGTGTTCTAGGGTTTTACCAAACATCTATAACACTGTCACACATTGTAATTAAATATTATTTATAAATTAGGTAAAATTTTAAATCTCCTTTTCATTGAAAAAAAATCCTCATTCGTGCACACTAAACTAAAAATTGGTTGATTTTGGCTTCAATAAGGACAAAAATTTAAATCAAAATGTGCGAACACTTTACTTTTATCAACTTCCACTTTTTCCTTTCTGTATAATCGAGGGCATTCTTCAGTAGTTGGACAACCTATCTTTTTGATAAACTCATTCGCCGGAACATTGGAACTAATGGTCATCATAGCAAACCCTTTAACATCAGGGTGGGACTCGATGAGAGTCCTTAACATGACTTCAGCCACAGCTGGATCATCCGAGTACAATGGTCCAACTTGTCCAACATTGTGACAACTCCTTTTGATAGTGCCGAATCCTACACACTTACCATCCTTAAATGCGACAAACGTTTTGCTATCGAATTCTTTACAGTTGAGTTCAAGTGCGAGTTTCCTGTCGAATCCAATCAATGCAAGGTCGTATTCAAACATAGCTGGGAGATGTGAATCTTGAAAAGGGACAATCTCGACTCCACCAGGAACTACATTGGACAAGGCTTCGTGATTTATGGGCTCCTCAGTTTCGTTGACCACACAGCTCCATTCAGTTTCGAGGATGGGAAAGCCTCCCTTGTCACGATAAAGGAGTACCTTGTCTGGTACGGCATTTATAACTACATTCATATTGCCGACATGCTTCATGCACTTGTCCCATACCTGTAATAAAAAAAATAATGCAATCAAAAGGGAACTCTAACGTCATTAAAGTACATTATTAGAAATAAGTTTTATCGAGTTTATTATTATTAGTAAAATAAAGAAAAACAGAAAATATAGTAATATTATTATTCTTAAATCTTATGGACTGAAAATTTACAAGTCATATATATATATATATATATGAGATAGATTTCAAAAGTTATATATCGCACAGAGATTATCACGTAAACTTTTTTGCAGCAGTGACTACGGTAACGTTTCTGTGTCACTCCGTTTCTTCCCCTTTTCTAAAAGTGAGTTGTCTTAAATCAAGTGGTCAGTGGCTCACCTCGGCGTCGTAAGTGGAAGCATTTAGAAAACCGGCGTTTGAAAGAAATGACGTTAGTAGAAGAATGAATGTCTGATGAGAGAAAATATATTTTGTAGAGTGCTACGGAGACTTTCGAAATGTTGAAGCATGTGTACAGCAGTGGTGCATTATAGGGAACGTGAGCTATTGAGTGGCATGAACGTTTCAGGGAAGGCATGGACAGTGTCGAAGACGACAAACGCTCTGGACGTCCGCAGACTCCCCACCCTCTGAAAACATTGAAAATGTTTCAGCGGTGTTGCGTAAGAACAGGCTTCAAATAACGACGGGCTAAAAACCAAAACAGCTATTTTGTCAAATCCTCCTTACTCCCCCGATTTCACCCCCTGCGACTTCAGAATATATCCAGAACTGGCACGTCGCTTTTAAATCCAAACTGCAGATGAAATTCAATCGCTGGCTGTATAAAAAGACATGGCTAAAATTGGATTCCAGAAATATTTCGATGACCTTCACAAGCGATGGCAAAAGTGGGTTGTTGCTCAAGGGTCTTATTTCAAAGAAAAACGTGTTTCAGTAATTTGATTGGTAATATTTTTTAAGTTATAGACTCAGAACTTTTGAATCTTAACTCGTAAACACATAGATCTATACACGTCAGCATTCTGGCGTGTTTCAACAATTAAACTAGTTTCGAAGCACATGCCAGAAGTTTATGTGTGTGACAAAAGGGATATAAAACATTTTTATAGCTTTTCTCAGTCAGATGCGCCATCTATCGGAAATTTTTGTAACTAATTTCGGAAAGGGTGAAAATAAATCCCCTGGTTACCAAAGCACAATACAGCACACCGTACATTACTATTGTGTTCCGTTAAACTGATTTTTCAAATCAATAATCATTTTTGGAATACCAGTTAAATGGGGGGGATAGATGATTTTTAATACCTGTTTAGCATGATATATATTATTAAATAATTGCATAATATGAAAGTGATACGAAAATGTAAAACCGTGTTTTAAAAATTATGGTACATAAGAAATAACTTTTCCAATTGCCAATAAAAACTTTTTAGTTAACTACCGAAAACAAACTTTCTAATTATGGCTCGAATGAAATTGCAAGGATATTGAAAGAAAGAAAATATCATTAAAGTTTAGAATGTTTCTAAACAATTTGTGCATCTAAATCGGCATATTGTACCAAAACTAATTTTCGAAAACATGTTTTGAAAAATAAGACAGCATCTTTGATCTTTAGAAAAGTTCTGAACCAAACACACACAACTCCACTAATCAACAGGTTACCAATACGTTAAGACATAGACAGATCTTTTAACGTTGGTTTGGAGAACATCGTGCCTTTTATGCTGGTTGTCCAGTAAATTTAATTCTGATATTTCTGTTCCCTTATGATGTTTTGTTTCGAATAACCAGTAATTATTTTAGAAAAGTAAAAGATTCTATCATGTATGAAATTAACATGTAATGTTATGAGAAAAATTGTTTTTCTTCGCCACGGTAAACACAAATTAAGTAAGCATAAGTTTTATTTGTAAAAATTAATTCCGTCTAAATCTAATACATAAAATAAACTTTAATCATTATACGTTAAATCCGTTTTCTTCATTATCAGAGTTTTGAGAAATTTAGTGCTGTATTCAAAACCAAGTATATTGTGAAAAAATGATAACTTGAAACATGACAAACCGTTAAGTGAAGCTTTTTAAAACATCATCAAAATCAATAAAATATGAATTTCGTTGAAATCTGAAAGAATAAAAAACTTGTAAATGTGTTTGAAGATAGAAAATTTATTCAAACTCTTTATCAGTATGTTAAAAAATATAAATGTTAGTTCAGTGAATTTTAAAAAGCACAAAAGTTCTTTGAAGAAGGTCATAAATATAATTCATATTTATTATTTCATGAAAATAATTTGAAAAAATAAATACCATTTGCCAATTAAAACTTAAGATCAAATTTTTCTCTTTGCTAAACAAATAAACTGAAATACGTAAAATGGAGGCTTAATCAATTGGACTATCTACATCAAATACAATTTTTTAAATATTTTTCTTCATTATTTTTTGAAAGAGACCTTGTTAAACGTAAAGAAAATGTTATTTAAGTTTATTGTATGTGTGTATATTGCTTATTAAGATAAATTTATTTTTTTAAAGACAAATATACGTTACTTTGAATTTGCTTGATCCTTTGTCGTAGCAAGTCAATGCATTCTTAGTTAAAGAGATTCACTTGAAAGATAACTCGTGTCTTTCTTTATTGATATGGAATTTTTTTTAAAATTTGACTATACTAGATTATACTTAAAACGCATCGTTTTGAAAAATCTACTTGAACGTTCAATTATTACTTTTTTAAATCTCTAAACGCATTTTCTTTGGGGGAAATCTGATGAAAAAGGAAAAGAAATCATTTTTGTGTTAATTTATCATGTAATTAAGATTAAGAAAAACATTTTTATTAAATTTTTATCAACAAAAATGTTCTACATAATTTTTGAAACTTAAATAATTCAAGTAATTAATTACAGTAATTAATTTAATTAAAAGAATATGGCAGTTATAGAGACTGCCGATAGAAGTGAAAACTTAGAACTTTTAGTATTAAAATTTGAAATTTCATAATGTTTGAATTAAAATTATCAACATCAATCTGGTTTTCATATCTATTGACACACCGAGCAACAATTATATGCATGTTTATTTGGTTTTTTATTATTCAAATATATTACGGGCTGTACAAGATCATGACAAAATATAAATACAATTAAATTGAAATAACAAATAATACACAATCATACATATTATTCATGGATAGTATTTGTATTTATTTAAATTTCAATGTAATTGATTTTTAACATTATTTTAATTAATTGAAGATTGTCATCATTAATTTCAACAATACTTAGACTTTTTGTACTTTCAATTATTTCATTTTGTTCTAAAAAAGATACAATAGGCTTATGGTAACTAAAGTAAGAAAGGAAAGTGTTTGAATCAAATTTATCTAAGTATCGCGTTAAAACCGCATCGATCGTCGTTTTACATTTTGTAGTACTGAGTTTTCGATCATTGGACATATTTAAATTGTTTCATTTAGAAATTCAATTAGTGGTAGATTTTTATCATCTGCAAAGTTAATATTGAAGTCTCCACTTAAAATTATCGTTACACTATCATATTTTTCGCCAAATCTTTTTACGAGTATTTCAGAACCTTCTTTTGTATAAATCATCAAATTTTCGAATAAAAATTGTTGTAACTGTCTCATAGATTTTCCAGGCAAAATATAAACGGCAACCATTAATATGTATTGCCCATTCTCGGAATCGCAACGAGCAACGCATATTTCGCCGCCTATATCAGAAACATTAACCCAATGCTTCTAGTGAATTTAGTATGTATGTCTATATGTGAAATAATGAAGTGTGACGTATCTTTAGTATTGGGATAAATAGCTACGCCTGTTGCTGGAACTTCGGGCGTTTTATAACTTACAACAAGGTTGAAATTCGGAATATCAAGTGGCTCTTCGTTTTTCATACGAATTTCTGAGAAAAGCAGGACATTTCCCTTTTTTAAATAAGCCTCATTTTTAGGTCAACTGCATGCGCATGCAAACTGTGACACATGAATGAAAATATCGATAATCCTTTCTTGTGTTGGAGATGAATTCTAGAAAAGTTTTGATGACCATTTGTAGTGCATTGTTTTGTAACCTTTTCAATTCTAACGTTAGATCCTCTCGATGACTTGTTGATTTTCTTGTGATGCTTGTTTGCATTAATAACCATATTTAAAACTTCAACACATTAATCTTGAATTATTATTAGACTTTATAAATTTTTTAATTTCAAAACCCACAATAAAAATATGATTGAACAACAAGAAGTCTGTTTTACCACGGTAATAAGAAAACGTCTAAGCCACTGTGAAATACTAATCCGGATTGCGTGAGGCATTGCAGAGGGAAAATATTAGAAAATAAATAATACAAAATTTTCAAAAGCCAGAATAAATACGAAGTTTTAAAAAAAATTTCTCTGTTGTTTATTTTGTATCTTAAAAATATTAGTTTATTTATTTAGTACTCACTATTGTACTGCACAATGATTCTTCAATTAAAAGATTCAAATAATAATCAAACAAAAACACTATTTCAACAATGCACAGTATATACTTGGAATAAATATTTGTCTTCAGTGCCAGCCTAGCGGCAGCTAGGCTTCTACTTCAGTTACATTGTGAGCCTAAGAAAGGGAGTAAATAAAATGAGTTAATGGTAGCTTCGCCTAAGCTAAAAAACTATCTTCGGCGGTCAGGAGGTGGTGGTGGGGAGGTGGAGGCATCGTTTCGGTAGAAACGGAAAAACAGCTTTTTCGTTTCGTTCTTCAATCCTAAAGGGGGGATTTCCGTTACGTAACACATTGAACTTTTCACCAAAACCGTTCAATTTCACTTATAAGATATACACAGCACTATATGTCAGTTGTATATCTACAGATATACTGCTATACGCATGTCGGTGACGCGAACCCATAAGATTTTCCCCTACCAAAAAGTGCCCAACGCCGCTAAAGAAGTTTACTCTTCAAAAATTAGAAGTATCTTAAAAATATGGTGTTAATTTAAAATAGGAGTGCTTCGCGCCAAGTTGTTTATGTTCGCCAAGATGGGCGATAACATTACAATATGATTATCTTCATATTTTTATCATGTGACAATGCGGTTACCTTGTATATAAGTCGCTTTTTATTGGTTGTTTTTCCAAAGTGATCCTATTAATTTCAAACGATTTTAATTCGATTTCTTTAAAAATTTATCTCTTTCCTTTAGAATATAATCATTTCCAAATAAATAACATTTGTAATATTTATAAAAAAGTAAAACAAAAATTATTATTCTAAATAAATATAACATTTGTTCTTCAAGCTACTATTTCAGTCTTCTGTTGTATCATGTGCTATTTACGAATATGGATATTTCTAATTTCAATGGTGAGTACCAGTATATTTTTTTCTTAAGAATGAGTGCTGTGCTTTTAATTATTACTATAAATCGCGCATTTCCACTTTTTTTACTTTTGAATAATGCTTTTTTAAACGTTCCTTGTTCGATAAAATTCATTGAAGGAACTCGCAGTTCTTTGAACATTGCAAGTTACCAGCACGTATTATTTGATATTCATTATTAATTTTAATACATATTATGTAATTATTTTATTTATAATATACTATAATATAATTGTTTTTATTTATCATATTATAGTATATTATAAATAAAATAATTACATAATAATTACATAATTAAAACATCTTACCTCTTTTCCAATACCACACCCACGATACTTTTCTCGGACGGCATAAACACCCACAAATGCTAAGTTTGGATGATGAATGACAGCACAGCACACTGCTATAACTTCACCTAAAGAGAAGAACAAAATATAAACAATTGCATGCAATAGGTCTTTTTTTCCCTTCTTCCTGAATCAAATAAGAATCAATTTAACCAAAGCCTATAGAAAACATTTATTTATCCTTTTTTATGACCTCTTGACTCTCTTTTTTTTAAAAATTGAATAAACTATTAAATTAAACAGTGAATTATTATTTTTTGGCATCATTCTTATTTAGAATTTAGTAAAAATTTAGAACCATTTCCTCTATAAACATTCTAGGCTAATTATTATATATAATAATAAGGCATATTAATACAGGCTAATTGATAGCAGAGCCGCGCAAATAGAAAAGTCACAAAATAGCAAAGAATGCGATCACCCAATCTCTCCCCAACAAACCATGTTTGGATTTTGATAAACAAGCATCTCCAACCATTTCACTGATCATGTCGATCTAACTCGCTAATTGGAACGTGCATATTAAGTAGCCTCGCGTAAGGACATCGGCTAGCTTTACGATAATTATCGAGTTAGATAACAGATTGCATTAAGGCCAGGATCAATGCACATGATTGATTCTTTTTTTAAGCTTTTGTAGATGTATTTCTTGAATAAAACGTTCGATTTATATGACACTGTTGACATTTCGTTCTTAATTCAAATGCCGCGGACATTTCTTCCGCAAATTGAACGCAAACAAAGGACATGAATAAAAGCCCTTAACGGTCTGTCCCTGTAAGGGATCTCTTCTCGTCCCAGGAGTCATCTAAAGCATGCACTTCGAACTTAAAGGGACCAGTTCAAATCGTTCTGCTCTAACAGTGTCAGGGTTCACTGCGGGTCATACTCCCCGCCCTCACTAGTAGCTTCAGATAAAGTGGTATCCATAAATTGAACACTAAATGGTAGTATAGCATTATTCGCTAATGGTTGGTTATGCATTAAGACACTTATGATCCAATTAGACATTCCCAATAAAATCAAGTCCAATGATTCAAACGGAAAAGGAGCCTGCATCAACTAAACCGCGGTCTCAACAAGAGACTGTTTACAACGTCAACGGAAAAACGTCCCAACGACCCAACTTTAAATGTATAACATATGCAGTATTGGCTGGAAAAACAGCCTTCTGTAAGTATTGCTCAGGCAGTTAATCAACAGCAAAATCAATTCCCTTCTCTGGGTATGCAGTGAATCCTTCATCCGCTAGTCGCTAACAAACAAAGGACAGTAATAAAAGCCTTTAACTATTAGACAGAAGACGGATTTTTTTCGTCCCAGTAGTCTAAGACATGCATAGCGGACAGGTAGGTTGTTGGTTCAAATAAACACTGCCAACAGATTGTCGCCGAAGCAGTGCACCACATCTACCAATTTTTGTCCCATTCGGTGTATTGCCTTTTGTTTCATGGAGTGTTTCTTATAAAGCAAAAAAAAAAAAAAATTATTGATTTTTTCCAATTTAAACAAGAAGTGTAATAAAATGTCGCGTTTTTTCTATGATAGTTAAGTCTGAATGTAATAACCAGAAAGAACCTGCCAAATTTCTATCCTATTCTTTGGACATTATCCTTTAAAAGTTCTGATAAAACTAGTTTTTATGCTCATCGGTAAGAAGAGGAAACAATTATATTCTCACTACTATTTTTTTTAAATATATAGCAATCAGAGGAAAACATAACTATTCCATTTTGTAATTTGTGAGGAATTTTTTTTATTCTTGTTGAATTTTATTTGTTGGATCCAGGAATATTGTTTAATCTGTCGAAGAACGTCATTTACACAGGTCCAAAACATAAGAGTCAAAATCGAATGTGGATGAATATTTAAGTTATTACAATTTGGCACTACACTTTGTGTTTCAATGTGTCGCGTCGGAGGAAGCAATTTGAATCCGAAAAGTTGGCATTAAAAAAGTAGTTCTATACCAGTCATGGCATTATGGTTCTATTATAACAGTGGAGCAAGATCGCTTTCAAACTCTTTCAACCTGAGGAGAAAGTATACTACTTTCTTCACCTAATGCTACAACTACAATATCTACTACTACGGTGCTCAGATGTCTTCACAATCAAGAATTCTATTAAAAACTATTTTTTGTACGTAGAAAATCTCTTACTCGATGACACAGATGTTTAGGTTGTCTAAAGCAGCTTATTCAATTCCTATGCTGATTTGAAGAGAATAAGTCACCAGGTACTGCAGACTAACTTCGCTGAAAGACACAATAATAGGTAAAAATCATGATTTAGGCTGTAATTTTTCTGGATCCGTACTCTGATCTGCATGTGCTTCAAAAAGGAAATTCGACTGCTGTGAGATATCAAGACATCCCCCACCCCTTTCCGCTTCATATGTTACATCAGGTGTCGACAACCTCTTAGCTGCGGCGTGCCACATCAACCTACCAGTATGATTCAGTGTGCCCCACAGTAAGACATTTTTGAAACAATTCGATTTCAGAGATAATGCATAACATAGAAATAAACAGCGTAAACTATGACTATTTCTTCAACAAAAATAGAAAAAATTATAATTGCACCTATATTATGTATTTTTATATAAACATATATATTAATATATAAAATATAGACAACATAAAATGTAAGTATTTCCCTTTATTATAGTTCGTAATAGTGTTATAGCAAATGAAATTTATTTTAATGCGAAACTAGTGCTGCACCGTTTTACTTGAATATCGCCAAATCAGGGGTGTATTTAGTGACTTTCAATTTGACACGATTCAGGGCATTCAGTTGCTAAACAATTTCTTTGAGGGTCTCAAAATATTTCTCTTACGAAGAGAGATTTTTTACTTAGATATATATGTAGAACCAAAAGTAGAAAGCACACAGAGTACATGCAACTTTCTCTCTTCAAACAATTAAATCTCTTCCGCAATGTCAATCAATAATTTATAAAATATGTGTAAATTTATTTTTAGAGTTATCCGTAATTCCGTAAAATTCCATAATTCTGGAGATTTTTGTCAAATAAGGTCCATGACTAATTTATTACCTTCTACCCATCCAAAAATTGACAAATTTGGTGAGTAGTGCAGAGTGCAATTGAGAATTGTATTGCGTGCCACATGTGGCACGCGTTCCAAAGGTTGCCGACCCCTGTGTTACATCATATGCTTGTGCTATTAATGACGAAATCACCCTAATGGACAATAATGCGCAACCTGATCACATTCTGCTTGTTGATATAGTGAGGATCAAACTTGGAGAAGTTTTTTAAAAAATAATAAAAAAACGGAGTATTTTTGAAACTATATCAACAGACTAGCGACTGGCGTGAGTGAGTGAATATTAACATCGCACTGTTCAGCTACACGAGGTATTTTTCCGGTGAACAGCGTAGTTTTGGACCATGGTCAAGTGATGCGGACGACACCTGAGCTGGCACCCTCTCTCCTAACTACCACACCCCACCAACGGGACGACATTTGAGCTCTCGACAGATTTAACGTGCATCGCTCCCCTTCACGGCGGTTCTTCAGGGGTACTGGGCTCGAACTCATGACATGCTAGCCATGATCCGATGCCTTGACCACTTGGCTACCACGGCCACGACAAGGGGCTGGCCTAAATCCACCTCTGAGGCCATAGAAGGAGTTGGAGCAAAGGTTTTCCAAATGTGAATATTTCTTTCCTTTCCAATGTCTGACTTCTTAATCGACAGAATGGAAAATTGATGCAACCAATGCAATATAAATAGTTAACACGTTTCTGATTAAAACCTATTTACTTGATTTCGCCCCCCCCCTCCCCCCCAAAAAACTGTAGTTAACTTTTTACCAAATAATGGGTTTTATTTGTAAGCCATTCCTGTTATTTAATATATGATGTCCAATACAAAAATGCTTAAAGCAAAATTCTTGTGTTTATACACATTTTTCCTTTTTAAAATTACACAAAAGACGACAGATTTCATCAAAACGTATTATTTTGTGAACAGTTACGCAACTGTTCTTTAGAATGGGGTTGAATTATGTTGTAATATAAACTTTGACAGTTTAAAAAACCTATTCAGAAAAAGAAGAAAAAAAACATGCTGAAATTTCTTGAAAACCTTCAAAGGTATTGATTTTCCCTACATATTCCCTACTTGTCAAGAAAACAGAATTATTTTTCCCTTTCTCATCTGAGTGAAAATGTAGTTTAATGTTGAGGTGAGGTAAATAAAAATCTTCCGGGACGTTGCGCGCATATTTCCAATTCTCGGAAAATGTTACTCTATCGATTTGTCTTTTGCTTTGCGGCTCCCCTGACAGATACCTTCTCCTCTTTCTCCGGGCTCTTCCCGTTTGCCCGGGTTTTGCTTCACTGAATTCGGGGTTTTCCTTAAATTGGCCGTTTTCTTCTAAGCAGACTTATTTATTTAAAGCATAATAATATTTATTTCTAGTATGAATTCCCTAATCACGTATTATGAGATAGATCGTTCATTTAAGGATCGTTTTGTTTTATTTATTCTATCTTATCATTTTATTCAATCCTTTCTATTTTAAGAATGTTTTATTCTCATTAATTAACCCGAAAGCAGGCAAACACTCGATACTAACGATAATAGTCGCGCTGGGTGACTGAGTGACCCCAATCCTTTTGATAATTATTTTTATTGGGCGCGATAAAAATCAAGAGAAAGTATACATTTACCTACTTTTAAAGTTTTCAATTCTTCTTTAATAATTTGAGAAAAAATATCAATCAAACTGAACTAAAATGTTTCCATTATGCGATACCTTAATAAAAACTACAAATCACAGACACTTTTCATTAACATTATTTACAGGCAAAACGATCCTATTTTGTTCAAGTTATTGTAATTTTACTGGCCTTTGCTGATTAACGAACAGCATTTTGAACTTTTTCTTGTGTTTTTTTGACAGGGAGCATTGTGTCTTGCGTGCGCTTGTGACTTTATATTTTTCTTGATGGAGTTCTTAAGAAAGCATTTGAAATTTTTTTTTTCAACTCAAACATTTCATGTTCATCGTTTTTCTCAAATTTACTTTCGCTATTATGACTACTATGTCTTATTCCATTAGGTTCTTACCTTGTTTGACCAGTTTCAATTTCCTTCAATAGAGATAGTAGATGCCCATTTCTTTTTTTATATTCTGCTCAGTTACATTTATAAACCATAATAAGTCGAACAACACAGCAATCAAAACCATTAAGTTGTTCACAGGGGGGAAATGTAACAGTTCAGAGAAAATATTTTCGAATAAAAAATGGTCGCTTGGGGAACTCAGTCAAAACAAATTCACTTAAAATTGTAAAAAACCGTTTGCCACTCCCAAAAAACAGGGAGATATGTAGCAAATACATTTTAGTTCCCATGAAGACTGCCATATGGGAGGATACTGACAAGGTCATGGGTAATAAAAAAACAGATTTCCCAGAATAAAAGATTTTGTGAGCCTGGTGTGACTCTGCCTTGTGCGCCCGCTCCCGGGTTAATTAATAAATCTGTATATTTTAAAATAAAGCATACATTATATTATAATATTGTATCCTAAATTTACCCACGAATATTTAAAATCGTTATTTAGTATTTTAATCCATTCTTCCTTCCCCTCCCCGTTTGTATCAAGAAAAAAGAAAGAATTGCGAATTATAATAAAATACACAAATAAATATAAATCTTTTTTCATCTTGTGTATGCTTTAATATCTTACTTTAATGTATACATGTTTTATATTTACTTCTGTGGTGCTATTTCTAGTACTTAGTACTTTACTTCCGGTAACTGCTGGTCTGAATGATGCTAGATTTTTTTTGTCAGTTTTTAATAAAAACAATTCCCTTCCGATACTGAAATATATGAATGAGTTTACATAATTTTACTGCAGAGTATTCATTCAGCAAATTGAACTCGCCCATTTATGTATTGATACAATGTACCCTGAATGTCACAGTTGAACATAATTTTTTACCAACAGAAAAATTCATATTTTTCTTCTTTTTTTGATATTTTATAAGAAAGTATTTCATTTTCTACATAATATAGGACAATTTTTTTTAGAATCTGTAATTGAATAAATTCGTAAGGAGAAGAACAAAATAAAGTGAGAATATTTGCGTACGCAAGAAAACTGTTAATTTGAAATTTATCTTAAAATAATGAATAAATTCTTAAAATAACTTAAAATTACACCTCAAACAGGAAGCGTAGTTTTCTCTTACATGGGTACAAAATAATTTCTGAAATTATGCAAAATTAACAAGAGTTGATTTTAATTTTTATTTCTTTTGTTGAATTACGGACATTATACATACACACACTATACATAATATGTT